>JACCIC010000095.1:560000-607500 GCA_018907035.1 Sycobia sp. Sy_11
GTTACACTTACATTATAAGAATGAAAGGGAGAATTTTTTTTAATCAGAGAATACGTTTCGTTAAAAATGAATTAAATTCAAGTTTTTAAAAAATAGTTTAAATCAAAACTCATATTTGTTTTATGGATAATAAATTCGACTTGCTAAAGTATCATATATATATATATATATATATATATATATATATATATATATATATAACTTTTGATTATATACACATTAGATTTATATTCGTACTCCCATACGATTATGTGTATAGGCCTCTTTTTTAAAAAATTACACACTTGCCTACCTGTATGATATACAGATACACACACACTTATATATATATATATATATATATATATATATATATATATATATACACGTATAAATATAGGAATGAAATTAATAAGACTCGCCGCGGAGTTTATTATGCACATCCGACACGAACGTTAAAAAAACTCTTTTCACCGGTGTATTATATTAGCGATGATTCTTTTTTTTCCTCCGCGTCCTCTCCTTCTCCTTTGCATCTATATATTCTCAAGGAGATAATATAATCCGGACATTAATCACGATTAGAGCGATATTATATTGCCCGGCTGTAATAAACGAGCGTCGGAATTCATTTTTTTTTTCGCTTCTTCTCCTGCCGCTTCTTCTTCATCGTCTTCAACTGTTTTTTTTTTCTGCCTTCCAAGAACGTAATTTTAAAAGGATTCAAATCGCGCTGTATGCCTGCACGCGCATTTATGCATTATACGCGTGTAATTGTGTATGCCGCGCGCCTGTGTGCATCGTATGGATGCCGTACGGATTTGAAACGCTCTGGAGGCGATATCATTATGACGAGCGTACGTGTGTAAGCGGGGACACGCACGCGCGCACATGACCACACACAGGCTGGGGGGGGGGGGACATGCACAGTCGCACGCGTGCAATAGACGAAGTAAACACGAGTTTTACGATCGGACGCGCGCGGGCGCACGCGATATTACGAGTTGTACGCGGGCGAACTTTTGTTAAAGAGGGAAGAAAAAAAAGAAAGAACGAAAGAAAAGGAGGAACGGAATAAAATCGTCGCGTCATCCCCATCCCGAGGCCCGGTATAATTTTTCTATTATTAAGAACGGGGAAGATTATTGGTTGGCGGGCCATGAGAAGATTAACGTTTGCTGGTCTCTCAAATTTAATGAGAATATATATCAAGACATATAACAAGTATTTATGTATATATATATGAAGGAACGAAATTGTATTTTTCGAATACATCACCTTGTGACTGGATTTTCTTGAAAATGCAACCGAATTCAGTCGTTATATCGTGGCTTTATTTCTTTTTCTATTTTTCTGCGAAAGATTCGAACGGAATTTATCGTTTGATATGCTTTTACTCCGCTTTGAAATTCTACATAGAGTTGATATCGATATGTGTGCGCGTGAATATGTGGGGGATAAAAAGAAAATTTAATCCAAATAACAGTTGTTGATTTAACTATCAAAATATACAGTATATCCCAAGACAATATTGTAGGCTAACGTTAATTAACAAAATCCAATTGTGCAGAGGACAATTTTAGCAGCATGTATATATACAAGAAAGAAGCACGTGCGTTACAAAGGCCAAATTAATCTGTCGTTCACGACGCTCATCATCAGCTATAAGGGGAAACAAATTTCAATTACTCGTCAGCGCCAACAACCAAATGATTCAATGCTTGTACGACTCTGTATTATTACTATTATTATTATTTTTTTTCTCGAGCTAGCAATCGAAGAAGGTAGTCAGCTTATATGCCTATGTATGAGAATAAACTGTATTTACCAATATACCGATCTCAATAATATAATGATCTCTTTAATCATTATATATATATATATATATATATATATATATATATATATATGTATATGATATATGATATATGGTATATATTGATATCGCCGCATTGCGCTAATCATTTAACGGAAGGAACACATGCGCAACGTACTCTACCGACAGCTCCCTGAAATGTATAATCCCCGTACTCCCTGTAACTACTGAGATTTTTCCTATCCATCCAACTATCTTAAAGTCAGCCATCGATCCACCGGTCGTCCAGACGCGCGTCTGTTATGTACCTGGCTCGCACTACTGCTCAAGATCCCGTCCGCCCTCGTTCGCGGCGCTCCGACGAGTATATAACAATCAGGATAATAATTGTATTATTTTTATTGTCGTTGTTATTATTATTGCTGTTGTTGCTGTGGTTGTTGTTACGCGCACGCCGGTAAGCGCGTCTCTTCGTCGTCCGCGGGGCAGATGAAAATTTTGCAAGTCAACCGTTCGACTTTCTCCGCGACCCCGCCCCACCCCCCAACCACCCTCCCGTAATGAGCTAAACGTCCGCGCGACGCACGCGCAGGGTCACGAGCGCGTGGCAACGGCTGTTCTCGCGCACGGCTCCACCCACGCGCCCGCTGCATTCCACATAGACGCGGGTGCGCGAGTTCGCGGGTGCACACGCGCGCGCGCACACGCATTGACATCGGCGAGTGTTAGCCTTGGGGGAAACAATAATATATCTATACAGCGAGCTCTTTCTTCTATTTTTAGATCGAGACATACATCGGCTGTTGGTGACCGCCGGTTGGAGGGGGGGGGTGGGGCGGCACGGCGCGGCGTCGGCGCGCTCTTACACAATGCGAGGCGCTTTTCAAAGCCGAGGCGCCGCGGCGGCGAAACGCGGAGGGAGTTAACACGTGCCCGACGTGGCGTCGACGAATTTCGACGCCGACGGTGAATTAAGTAGCGAGAAGCGGGAGGGGGGGGGACGGCGGTGGGGTGGACGGAAGGAGGGACGAGAATTCGTATAATGCGTAAGCGAGGCAGCTGGAAATACATTTTTACGATTCATTTTTAGGTTGTAAAAATGCCGCGGTACGCGTTCCTGCTGGGAAGGGGTCGATGTTTAGAATTGTTATATATTTATAATTAGTCGATGTCGCTATTTGCTTTGGTGACTTTGCTTTAGTTGCTAAAGCAAGATGAACGGTACAGTAGATCCTTGGGGACATGTTTTTATCGTGGTGATTTTTTTTTTTTTTTTTTTAATTGCAAGGAAAGACAGAGTAGTTTTAATGAAGCGAGCGTAAAGCAGTAGTTTACGTCCCAAGTGGCGATTGATTAACGCGCTCGGTAATTGAAAAAGTCACTTTCGATTTTACAGATCAGCGGGCGTAAAATTTATGATCGAAACCTGATCTTGCGGTACAAAACGATAATTTATGCACGACTCATCGTAATGCACGATATTCCGTAGCCGATGTGCCATAACACACCAGAAATGCGACATATGGCCGGCAGTTTTTACGCCCACCCGCCTCCTCGGACGCACTTACTACGCAGTATTCACAACTTCGCACGCGGCGATCATATTAGTGCGTAAAATGCTAATGACGCTGCATAGAATTTAAGGTGTCTACATAGAATACTATTACTGATTTTGATAATGAATGTTGGATGCAGTAGGCATTAAATGATCGCTTAGGCGTATCGAGGTATTCAATCATGTTTTTACATTTCGAAAAGCAGGTGTAAACGGTTTTTTTCACTTCCTACATGAGAAAGTTACTTTATTAAAAGAATTACCGGTCCAATGACGTCGCGAAATCAAGGAAAGCATCTGATCTTCGCTAGTAATTGAAATTTTTCGATTTCATTCTCAGTCTACATAATTGTATTTCACAGATTAATTCGATTATTTTTAGTCTTAAAAAGCTAAATATCTAAATCTTTGTCTGTAGTTCAATGAAATTAATATAATGCGTATATATGAGAGCGACAAGCTTAAATGAATTATCATCAATTAAAATACACATCAATAATTTTTTTCTCAATACTAAAATAAATAAATATTTCTATATCTATATACAATATATCTCTTTCAATGAGTGTGATCAGTTATAATATAAAGTGATAAGCGGACTGTAATGCTTCTTCTACTGTCATATATATATATATATATATATATATATATATATATATATATATATATATATGTAATATAGGCACAAAAATCGAAGCTCGCACGAGTATTAGTTGCCTAATCGAATTTTTTACCTTGATCACGCCGTTATCCGGCTTTGTTTACAATTTTTAATTGGACCAATTTTTATTTAACATTCATGACGTCTTTACGAATTCTATGGAATACAAATAATGTTTGTATACATAAAAAATTAATTAATTCGAATGTAAGATTATAAAATGAACTTATTTATAGACTCGGAAAATTCATTCTTGAACCAAATATCAAGTCCAAACGATGCTCTGTCACTGGCGAACATCTCTATTTCAAATAATATTATTTAAAGGATGTATAAAAAGAAAAAACTATATATATTTATATATATATGAGAATTTCGTACTCGCTGTAAAAATAAATTTTTGTCACAACTCTGAAGAACTTTACGCTCGCGTATTATACGAACTAACAGCCGGAAACCTCTCGATCGTACGAAAAACAACGTGGAAAAAATGGGGAAGAGGAGAAGGGAACACTGCGCGCGAATCTCATGAGAATGATAGAGAAAATCGAATGTCATCGGCGATTAACTCGATTACGTACGATAGGCGGCGGGGGGAGAAATGAGGAAAAAAAACAACCACGGAGCCATCGTTGCCCGTCGCCTGTACGTCCTCGCGTCCTTCCGCGCCATAATAGCATCGCGCGCAGCTCCGTTCCACGGCGACTTAACGAGTCCCCGGCGGTATATATTAATTTTTCTTTCATTTCATCACATCTATATATATATATATATATATATATATATATATATATATATATACATGCATGCAATTATAGCAGTCTCGCTTACAGGCAACCTCCATATATAAGTATACGTCTGTCTCATTCTCTGACCCTCTCCAGCCATATAAATCCTTCTCGCTCTCGAAACGGAAGCAGTGGCGCGGAAACGCGCTCTCGCGCGGGCGTCCGGTGTACATATATATATATATATATATATATATATATATATATATATATATATATATAAATGTGTGTGTGTGTGTGTGTGTGTGTACACGTCATTTACGTGGAAAAAAAATAAGCATCGGGTAAACAATAATAAAGAGTCGCTTCATCGTGCGACTTCATTATACATATATGTATATATATATATATATATATATATATATATATATATATACATATATATACATATGTATGCAGCTGAGGATATGTCCAACTCGCGGTCGGTATAGAAAAGGAAGTCGACTTACGGAGATATATGTCTGTCATTTTCGTATATTGTAGCAAGTATAAAGTGCACAATTGGGGAGGAAGGGTGGGGATAGAGCGAGGTATATTATTTATATATATATATATATATATATATATATATATATAATGCAGATTGCTAAATTATTAAATCCCCAGAGTGCGGGTAGAAGGCCGATTATAGTTACGCTTGTGTGTACACATATGTGAGCGTGCGTTACGCAGGCATCCCGCAGGAAGATCGAAATTTCGCGTTCGAGCGCGTACGTGTGTGTGCTCACGCGAGAGATGAAAAAAAAATTGATATACCTATATTAGATCTATACATACAGTCGTTAGTTTCCTCCACGTCCGTCTCTCAAGGTAAATCCTTACCGGTTTTTTTATAATATAATATCCTAAGCATCCCCCGTCTCGGCTTCGGATGAGATAATTATCTAACCAATTACTCTGTATATAAAGTAAATGATTTTTATGAAAAATGTAAAACAGGATCTTTTAATTGTCATATCAATAAATCATAATAAATATATGAGATTTCAGAGTAAATAAGATTTTTTCTGTATTTTTATTTCCTGATAATAAAAGAAATTAATTTTCTGATTTCCCAATCCTTGAAAATCCCGCATGTTAATTATCCAACTAAGAAACAGTATGATCGTAAATGAATTCCTATATATTTAAAAGTTTGACCCTGTGATTTATGAATCGTAGAAAGGAAGGTATGATACGAAATTACAACCGTTTGTAATTGAAGAGTATTTCACTCACTACTGGACCTGTGACAATGCTAGATTCAATAATATTATTTCACAGAAGTTTCAGTTGTATTGCAGAATACAAGTCCATAGCAGAAACTAGGAAGATTAAGATTTATTAATAAAGTAATACGGGGAATTTTAAATATCTTAAGAAATAAGTAAAACGAAAAATAGTAACCGAAGCAAACGGGTAAAAATTGAGAAAATCAGGGAAAAAAAATTGTCGTAATTGTTCGAGATCGATGTTTCACAAAATGTTTGTGTAAAAAAATTTTACTCAAAACTGAATTGCTCCGACCGTAGATTCCGTGCTCCTACTTATCTATTTGAGTAACATAACTTTTGATACCTCTAAGCTAAAATCTGCGTGTCGACACTTGGCGACAGATGCGCACAACTCCCAATAATCTTACGCGATGCAAGTCCCGAAATGAGAAATGCGCCGGCCGTGCCGCACTAAGCGACCTATGAATGCCTTATTACATATATTATTACTATAGTACGCGTGCGCAAAGTAGCGTGTGAATAAATCTTTTTGTTTTTGTAATTTATCTAGATTAATCCGCAGTAGAAAAATTACATTCTGTCAAACTTCATTGTGATCGATTAATTTGTTTTTGAGATTTTTGTGAACGTACGCCATCTATCGACGTTGATATTTCTCGGTGTCACTTCCATAGCACTTTTTCCTCGTGCATCTAAACTTTTTTCTTTTTTATTTTATTTTGAAACGATGAAGCTTATACGGTGAAACGAGAATTTACAGCTTTTTTTATAACTATATATATATATATATATATATATATATATATATATATATATATATGTTGTAATTGATTTTTTTTGTTGAGCGTAAAAATATGTATGACGCTGAATGGAAATCTCTTTTATACTGCCTTTTACGCGTGCCATGATGACATCGGTCCTATACAAAATAAAAAATGGTCTATTTCTACCTGAATCTTAATGACCATTATCGCAATAAAAACACCATTGTGCGACAGTATATATGCTGTACAAATTACTAAACCCCGATGTATAACAATATGTACTTCCGGTTCAGGTGCTCGTCATATTAAATCTATAGCTGTATTAACTTGAAGCACGTGTTTATTTTACATAATGGCATTTAATTGACATAATGTCCATTATTATAAGTTATACAAAAATAGACCATCTATTTATGCCCTCGTTATCGTGACGATAAGAGTTTCGAAACAAATTCAAAATTAGATTATCGAATAAATTGCAATGCTCATAATAAATATCTCACAAATTAATTTTACTTTTTCTTTTCGATGCGCTAGTAGTATAGCATGTAATCTATTGGAAAATAATCCACATTCGGCTTGTTATCTATATTCGAGATACGTATAGTCAAGAGTCAGAATTGGTCAGGATGATCACCAAAATCTCTAAAACTTTACCGAATCGATTGCAACGCAATTTTTATACAATCTAGTTTTGACATTGCGGAATGCTGTAGGAAAGACTTTAAGTGGAAATAATTGATAAGTTATGAAAAAAAAAAACAACAAATTATTCATAACCTATTTTCTCGACACATAATATATAGTAATGTGAGAGGGGGGGGGCGTAAAGTACGCAGTGGTCGGGTCGGCTGAGTATTGACGTCGCGGTTTACCGGATTTCGTCACATATTCCACCAGACGGCGATGCGCAGATTTCAGCATGCACGCATCAAAGCATTTATTGCCTTGTGCATAAGTAGAAATATGGAAACTACAGTCAGAGAATTATTTTTAATGCGAAAACTTAGTTATTTGTAAAAATAGTATATTTCATCTGGCGTGTGAAAAGTTTATTATTTACATCGTGATAATCGTGGAAAATCATCGTAATAAATTAGGTCGAACATTTAAAATATGTCGCTTGCATATGAAATTTTTAAGGACTAGTCAAAGAGAGAATTAATGTACTTATTATTTGATAACGAAAAATGCAACAGAAACGTAATAGACTCTAAAGAATTATATTGACGAACGCGTTCCAATTTTCGTGTTTTTGAAAAAAATAATGATAAGTACATACATTTTTTCTGATGTGAAATTGATACGGGAGATTCTAGTGTCAAATGAGTTTAATCTGACTGATGCCAATCGGAATTTCCCATTATTAACAATAAATTTTCGACGGAGCATATATAAGTTTATTTCGCACGTACACACGCGCATACATACACGCGCGCAATCGTGCTCAATTCGCGCATATGTATTTATATATTTATGCATTGCAATTATCGACTTCCGTATTGCACAATTTTTTTAACGCTCGATTCCTATGTAGCCTTTACGTAAGACCGCCGCCATAGTACAGTTTTTAATTTAAGAGCGTCGAGCGATCTATCTACCGACTCCCGTTTAGCCTGAGCATACGGATTTTGAAAAATCGACCCGTTGCGACTTATGTGTCGCCGTTTAAGCGACAGAATTTTGCATAATCGAACGTATTTTAACACACGTACAAATATATATATATATATATATATATATATATATATATATATATATAGAATTTTATTTGCAATCGAATTTTAAACCAATTGAGACGTCGTCGTAATTTTTAGAATAAGTTTATATATATGGACTTAAGTGTAATCGCAAATGTCAATCTATTTACCGCAGTGAAAAAGTTTTATTAAAATATAGTCACAAAACTAATGTCGTAATTCATTATGTAGAACAGCGAGCATAAGAGGAGATTTAACAAAATAGAAGGCTGGAAAAGAAAAATTCAAAAAAAGTTGCAAAGCGGCCATTTGAAATCTTCCAATGCTCTCGAGTTAAGCTATTGTACCATTTATACAGACTCGCGAAGAAAACTTATCTCCATAAATAGAGCATTCTTATATTATAATTTATATATATATATATATATATATATATATATATATATATATATATATAATGCGATAAAATCTCGTATAAAATTGCGAGTGAAAATTATGAAGTCGTGCCCGTCGTGCGAACGGCCGCATCGTTATCGATTGATGTGAAAGAATACCGAAGAGAGGACGGACGGTGCAAATGAAAGAAGAGACAGAGAGAAAGAGAGACAGAGAGTCATATTTATATCTCTCGCCCATTGATATATTTGCCGCACTGCTCGGAGGCGTGCATAATTTAATCGGGCAACGAGAGACGGTAAAGTTCCTCTCTCTCGCTCTCTCTCTCTCTCTCTCTCTCTCTCTCTCTCTCTCTCGCTCGAACTTGTACTCCTCGCTTCAAGATCGAAAATCCCGATTGGGATGGTGGTGGCGCGTAGAGCCAGCGAAATGCGCGCGGGACTGGCTACCAGCCAAAGCGCCGCTACGCTACGTCTACCCGCGACTTTGTGTCCAACAGCGCAAGCTCTCTCTCTCTCGCTCTCTCTCTCTCTCTCTCTCTCTCTCTCTCTCTTCTCTCTCGCCGCCAATACACGCGCGCTAAACGAATATCCAATTTGTTCTCGTGCCGCCCCTACCCGAATTGTGAACCCTGGTATGCATAAGTACGTGTGCGACGAGCTCGTGTACGTATAGATGCGGTAACCTAGGCCGTGGACTACGGGCAATTATGCCAAAATCAGCTCCCGCGATGCGATGTAGTGTGTATATATATATATATATATATACACTTACATACGCACGTACATACGCACATGCATGAAGGTACATGCACGAGCTGAACAAGCCGCGAGTTCGACGTTCTATCGCGAGCCACCCTTTCCAACCCCCTTCACCCGGCTGACTGTTCGAGGTTTTTCTTGGCACGTACATATATATATATATATATATATATATATATATATATATATATATATTAGCTTCCGAGTAAATAGCATCCGCATGTTCAAGCGCGCAAAAGTTTGCGTAACAGTTTCGGGATCACTCCTCTTTGTTTTTGATGTCTCGCGCGCGTCGATGATCGCCGCGAAAAACAAGTGTGTATATATATATATATATATATATATATATATATATATATATATATATATATAGATTGTATATAGGTGATTATAAAAAGTAGAATGGAATTTCGCTTAGGAATGATTTTTATTAATTGATATATTTATATATAATTAAATATCCTACAGATATGCAATTGACACATTAACAAATTTATAATTCACATTACTTTTTATCAGTACTTTTGCGGAATATTTTTCGTGCTGTCATTTGCATTTGTTTTCCCGCAAATTTTATGCCACTTCTAAGTATCGGACAAGACAATCTGCATTGCATATATCTGAAAATACTGGGAAAGTTATTTTTGATTGTTATATGCAACTTCCAGTATTTGACGATCGATAAATCGAAAATATAATATTAATGGGTTTCGGGTATGTCGAGAAAATCTGTATTCGTTAGATCATTTCGATGTTCGATAGTTTCTTAACCCGTCACAGAAAAAGAATTGTACAATTTTATATCCAATTATTAATATTATTACATCGCAATAAGCGCAAAAAACCCCCACTGTAACTTTTATATGAAAGCCCTTACTTACATTCCCAATGAGTTTGTCGATCATAATTCGATGATAAGTATTTATTTCAAATCGTACTTTTGTTAATCACGAGCGAGCCTGGACGCTGTGTTAGACAAATATAAATTTGCCCATCCGAAATATTACGGAATCTTTGAAAACTTATTATTTACTGTATTTAATTTCCAAGCTATATTTTATGGGATAATTATATATATTCAAATATGACGAAATCCGCTGTTTACGAAAAGAACAAAATTCCTTCGTTTTTATTCTGTTTAAACAACCGCTTAAACTTCAATGTCCGCAACAATTTACACACGAGATCCATTATCCTACATCTGAGTGCGGCGCAGCAGGACGAAACGAAGAGCGACAGGACGTCGATAATTAAGACGAATATCATAGAGCAACTTTGAAAAAAAAATATATATATATATATGAGCGACGACTGCCGCTCGATCAACGAGCAAGGAAACTCCATTATATACGTCCCCGCGCGTCAAAGGCACACGAGAGAAATTTGTCCCCCGTTTTCATTCATTTAGAGTCCCGTTCGCATTCCACTGTGGTTTTCAATATGTATATATATATAGTGCTAAAAGAGAATAGGATTTCATTCGGCCATCATGAAATGATTAATTAACCAGGTGTTGTGCGCGAAGTCGACGTTCTTAGAATACTATTACTATTGGAGATTGTAATAGTGTTTTTAATTAATATTTTTAAACGATGCATAAATAGTCCCAATTAACAAAATCATTCTTTTTCATGAGCCCTTTTATTTACAGTTGAATATGGTTTTTACCTGTCTTCGCCTTTATTGTCTAGCGATTACAATCCAGCAGTGTACAAATTTTTTCTTTATTACTCGGCTGCTAATTTTGTTAACCATTGCCTGAAATTTCCAATTTAAAATTTATCCGAATCACTTATGTTTATACGTAGTTCCTTTCTATTTATTGGTCACCAAGCGCTTTACTGGTCTTTCTCCGTTTTGCAACGGCATAATGTTGAATAACGAACCGGCAGCTAATCGGAGTATATATATATATATATATATATATATATATATATATATATATATACATACTTCAGTTGGAAGTAGGAGAGATTTAGAGAAGGTGATTTTGCGGCGGGGCTTTTTGCGTATATTATACGTGCCGCAGGTGGCCGTTAAATGAGCGCCATAGAACGTTAATCGAGGAATATGGGAATAAATTTTCATAATAGAATGCGTACGCAGTATATATAATGCATCAAAATAATTAAAGTAGAGCATTTTTAACATGTATATGCGGGAGTTATCTCGCGTTGCTGTAATGAGTCGCGCGAAAATACTTGTGGCTCGTGCTTCTTGTCAGCTCTTTTTTATTATTTCGCTCGAGGGAGAAGAGGGTACTGAATTGAAATTGCGTTATTTAACGCTTATACAGCGATTGCTTCAACACTAATAAATTGCCTATTTGAGTGCGAAATTTTTAAATGAATGGTAACTAATACCATAATTTGGATTGTAGAAGAATTGTATATAGGTTATTTTACTTGGAGATACAAGCTTAGAAAGGTTATTGAAATCCGGTTCAAATTAGCCTATCTTCAGGTTAATAATATTATGGTTTGCTTGGTGAAGTTCGTCTGATTCTCGACAGATGGCGGTGCATGCTCGCGCATTCAAATTAGCCACGGATAAGTCGAGTAAAAGCCGGTAACGGTGTTTATAATACAAATTATGTTTTCTGAAATATATCTCTACACCCAGTTATTTTGATATTAATTTTTATAAATGCTATCTGTATGTGTTTCGAACTTTCTAGTACTACTTTTCAGAAGTCAATTAACTTCTTTTTTAGGTTTCCTAATTGAAAAACAATCGTCCGAGATTGATGCACTAATATCTAAGAAACCTCGGTGTTGTATAGCATGTATCAATAAATTTTTGAAAACTCTAAAATAGATTACAGCATATACCTTACAATTTTTGTAGACAAAACCGTAAAATTAGCTCTATTCTTTCAAGGCAAACTTTTTTAAAACCGAAGTTTTGGCTACAAAGATTTCCGAACAAAAAAACCATCGAATGTTGCTCATTCTTCGTTTTCATATTTGTCACATACTCCATTGAAATTTCTCGTAAAAAGCTATAAAATATTGATTTGACAGTGTATATATTAGCGCCCCAAGAATTCATTCCAGAACAAATATCGGTTTACTTATTCATCGCGTTGTGTAAGCATTCCTTTAAAAAATTTATCAAATTCACCTGGCTTTTAGCAAAAATCTGCCCTTCTTTAATAGAAGACCTGACAAGAAAGTAAAATAAATTTAAAGAAAGCCTTTATAACGGTGATTAATTGTCGGATCTAAGCAAAACAGTTCAGCCAATCTTTACTGTTTTATTAGTAAGAATACAAAGCACCCTTAGACACACACACGCGCCCATTCATACACGCAAAAGAAAAAGGCGCAGATAGCGTCTTTAACCTCCTCGCCCCTTTAATCCATTAAAATCGAGCCTATATATACATACAGAGCCGGTAAAGATCGAAAAGCTACGTGGGTTATATGTGCATAACGCATATATATATATATATATATATATATATATATATATATATATATATATATAGGCATAACTCGCCTATCGCGTTATACGCTTTGGTTCCCGTTCTGCCAACCCCCCCCCTCCCATGCCACCTGACGCGGCTCTTTATGCCTTCCTCTGCATTCGCACCCGCATCAGCCGCGTGCGCGTAATAAATTAATCGCTAGGTGAGAAAAGGAGGGGGGAGAGAGAGTACGAGTGAGAGAGGGAGAAAGACAAGTCCGCTAGAGACAAGGACCTATATATATATATATATATATATATATATATATATATATATATATGTATATAGGAGAATATTAAGAAAGAGCACCGCGTCCGAGCGCGGAGCGCCATCGGATCGCACTCGCGAACACGCCAGTTTATATACCATATACATAGTAGCCGGGGCGCGCCAGCGCCGGCTAATAAAATATCGATTGCGCGCGCGCGCGCGCTTTTGTTGTTCCCACCGGCCTCCCTCCCGTCTCGGCGGCCGAAGCGCGCGACGCGTCGCTTTTGCGGGGCGAGGTGTAATAATAATGGGGCACGATCGATGCGATGCGCGCACCTCTTTCGCTTCGGAAACCGACCGACCTCCCCTACCCTCACCGAGTGCCCTCGCGCGCGTTATCGCCGGCTTGGATTATTATCAATTAATCGGAATATATATATATATATATATATATATATATATATATATATATATCGAAAAGCACGCAGTCCGGGCGAAGAGTTCGAGTATATACGGCGCTACTGCCACACTTCGTACCCACACTCTAGATACTGACACTGTCTATCGAGTAGAAGAAGATGGGAGAAGGGGGGGGGCACGAGTATTATCGGAAATAATTCAAGAGCCGACTTTCGAGCTATAATTCCTATACATTTACTCTCTCTCTCTCTCTCTCTCTCTCTCTCTCTCTCTGCGCGCCTAAATGCGTGTGCGCGCGTGTGTGTGTGTATATAGGAATTATAGAAATATAGAAATATAAATATAAATATATATATATATATATATATATATATATATATATATATATCGAACCCCATTAGCGTTGCTTGCTTCAGCCGCTGATGATGTATATGACGGCGCGGGGGGCGGTGAGAAAAAAACATCGCTTTTAATAATTCATAAAATTTATATGTGTGTCCGTATATGATGACGACGACGACGACGACGTTACTCTGTCATACGTACGATCAATAATCGAGGCATTGGGAGGTAAATTGTATTTTTAACGGGCCACGTGTATAATGCGCTTCGCGTTTCTTTATCATGTATGGAGCTTTTTATGCAATTCGGTGTCTGTGTAAAGTTCCTTTGAAGATCAGAACGATGACGGTGTACGGTGATTCCGTTCTGAAACTAGAACTCCTTGAATTTGGTGGGCAAAATTACTCATATTTTACAGAAAAGTAATCAAATTCAGAGGGTACGCTGAACGATATTGTTGAAATTCAATTGCTTTTTGCTATTCTAGCGTCAGATAATCGCAATTTGAAGACCGTATTTCGGCTTTCGTGGTGAGAAAATCGTGCCCAGCCAGTGCGTCACCCAACAAAACCTAAACAATCAACTTTTACACTCCTATTGAATTGTAGAATGACGCGCGAAGGTGTACGTACAATTCAGTTTTGTGCTGTTTTTTTTTGTGCGTTATATGACCGTTAGAAGTGTTTTCAATGTGTGTTTGTTATATTAATGTCGTCATGAGGTGTTCTCAGTTACACCGCGCGATATCTTTATACGAAAGCTCGTACGTTAGACACTATAGATGTATAATATATGATTATCTGCTGAATATTATTACTTAATTGTCGATAAAGCCAGAATATGTCGATTAGTTTGTCATAATATATAGAACTAAAGCTGTACAACCTTGAAAAGACCTTATAAGAATCAAACAATTCAAAAAGATTCCTCCAATAAATTGTGTAATCCAAAAAAAGTCAAATTCTACGTAGATATATGGGCCATGACAAATGCGTAGTATATAGAAAATTTTTAATTAATTTTTTTTTAAGAATGCCTCAATTTTCAAGATTCTTTAAGTTGGAAATGTTAAAAATAATAATGCGAAAAACAGAATTTTTATCAATGCAATAAAAACTTGTTTGCAAAATATTATTCTACATCCGACTCGCCGTTTTCTACAAATACACGGACGCAGTGTCAAAGGTTTACTTTACACAGCAGTATCGTGCCGCATAAAGAAGCTGATCGTCCGACCGATCGTTAACGGAGTCCCCCTTGAACTGCACTGGTATAACAACGGAGTCACGAACCGCAATAATAAAACATCTCTCTCTATATATATATATATATACAAATCATTTTGGGATACGAAAGATCGACTCGCTCTCTCCTATATATTGCACAGCAATCGATACATCTAGCGCATTCGATAACAGCGCGCGAATTTCTTCCCCGTAAGAGCCCACGGCGCGGTCCAAAAACACGGTGTATACGGCATCGAAATCCATGGATAAACAAGTATAATAATAAATAATTCACCGGAACGCATACGCACGCGCGCGCGCACACACACAAAAGCACCGATTAAACATCCATCACCCAACTCTTTCCCGGCCATCTCTCCTAGTGAAGCCGTATGCATACATACACACACACACACACACACACACACACACACACACACACACACACACACACACACACACACATATGCAAGCGCAGCATCACGCCTACATCTAGATACATCGCATATATTCCATCGCAAAACGCTACGCTCCGGCAGCGGAGGTCTTGCTGTACATATAGTCGCGAGCCGCATACTCGCGAGTCCAGGCAACGGCGATAAAGCGCGGAGGCGATCATTCATCATCCGCGCCGCAGCCCGGCACGCGATTGCGCCAGCTGCGCGTATGTATGTATATATATATATATATATATATATATATATATATATATATATACATATGCATGCATGTACGGCAGCGGTAGTAGCGATTGCTGTGGAACACAAAAGCCACCCAAGCGAGTGAGAGAGAAAGAGGAGAGGGGGGCTATGTGGTTCGCGATTCGCATACTGTATGGGCAATGATTAGCTGATATTATATATATATATATATATATATATATATATATATATATATATATATAATGCATTGTATTGCAGCCGATGCCAGAACGCGACTCCAACAGATTTGAGTCGCCTATTGTTGTTGTTATTATTATTATTATTATTACATAGCGAAAATTTGAATCAATTTTCGCATTTCCCCCTCAAAAACCTATAATCAAACATCGAGTCGGATCTACATGAAAAGAAGTTAGCTGAAATCAACGTTTCTGAAAATGCTATATCCCCGCGAAAACATCATGATGTTTCAGAGTAAGCTCGTAATATTTGAAATAGCAAGGAGTTGTGTACTTCCATAACGACGTTTGTAATGTTTATTAAGAACGACTATGAATCTCCGCTGTTACAAAAGACACCTGAGAATCGAAGAAAAACCGCAGTGTCCTCACTCTTTGATAAGAATATTATAAGAATATGATACGATGGAACAATTTTCTTTTTGAATTCATTTACCATTTTTATTGACGACATGTATAATTTCTTTGTTGTTGCCGTATTTTTTTTTTACCATAAAAAGGCATCTTTTTATTTTGGTTATGATGGATTTTTTGTGTAGTGGGTATCAGTATCGAATTTTCAAAACGTAGAACATCCTTTCACATCGTTTATTCAGAGAAACATCTTTCCCTGGATAACTATAACAAGAGTTAATGAAAAACGCGAAAAGAAGCAAAAAATTTCGCCCTAAATTCCGACACCCTGATTTAGCTCAATGGTAATCGATGGACAAAATCGAAAAGAAAATTGGAAGATCCCGTACAATAATCTATATACATACAGAACGTTTTCCAATGCATTTTTTTTCGGCAAGGTCAACAATTTTTGACCTTTGCACGCAGCCTAGTACATAACTCTCTGTGTATGTCTGTGTGTGTGCGCTCGCGCGGTCGAGCACGTTCTGTCTCTCCAGATAAATACTGCAGATATATCAGAGATCTCGGCGCTCGCGGGCGAGCATCGGTGCGCGTAAAGCGTTTAGAAAGTTGCGCCAAGACAAAATGCTTCGCGCGCCTATTATACGTTGTGCGTGCGCTCGCCCGTATTTACAAGCGTAAATACGCTCAGACACATCCATATATATATACATATATATATATATATATATATATATATATATATATATATGCAATCCTACATATGAAGTCCATATATCAGGCTGGTGCAAAGCGCTGCACGCGGACGGCACGCGCGGCCGGCGTGCTTACATAGCCGCTGCTGCTCTTACAGCGCGGGTGCAACGCCCCGCTGCAAAATGCGCGCATACATACAATACCTAGATAAGTATTGTATAGTGTATAGTGTAATGTAGCAACAAGAGACGCGAAAGAGACGCGCGCATATGTATATGTATGGGAGGCGAAAGAGAGCGCGAGAACGCGAACCCGATGATTTAATCGCGGAAAAAGCGGAAAAAGCTAGCGGCAGCGTCGGTGGTCGCTATTATCGGGCAGTTTTTCTACAAATATATATATCGTAAGTCAGCCCCGCCGATTATTTTTTTCTCCCTCTTCCCCCATCTTTTTATTATTCTATATATATTTATATATATATATATATATATATATATATATATATATCTATATTTCGAACGAGGGTATCCGATCAGCATATCTATATGCGGTATGCGCTAATCGGGGAAAAAGCCGCTTCTTCTTTGTTCCTCTATATAATACAATGGGGAAGGGGGCTCGCGGGTAGGCGAGCAAAAACAATCGGACAATGCGTTAAAATCTCGTTTAAAATCCATACCGAGCATCCCAGAGATACGGGCTGTAATACGCGGGTATGTATATATATATATATATATATATATATATATATATATATATATATATAAAATATATAGAATTCATTTTTGAGTGGTACGAAAGAAATTCTTCGACCACCGCTGTAATCTACCGCTTTTATACTATATATGCATATCTGTGTTGTGCGTGTGTGTGTGTGTGTGTGTGTGTGTGTGTAATTGTATAATCCGACAGATTTCCACACGGCAGCGGTCGCGACTGCAAGAGGGGTTTGGGCGGACTTTTTGTCTCGCGGGACAATGGTGTTATAGCACCTAACGTGCGGCGGGGGCGCTCGCGCGCCAACCCGCAACCAACTATCCGGAATTCGGAACGAGCCCCCGGGACTTGGGACTAATAGTCGCGGCCTGTACCGGGGAAAATGTCCAATTTTCACCCTCCCCCGTCCCACCTACCCCCCGCCGACAACCCCTCGCCCGCCACTTTACCCACGACGAAACGAGGTGGTTTGCCCGTTTCTCTCGCATTTCGGCGCGCGCTTCGAGCCGTCAATTTGCGGAGAGAGAGAGTGATGCGGGGATTTTTTTTCGGCGGCTGGGATGGGGGTTTCTCCGTAAACCACGCGCCGGCGATGTAATTAGAGTTACAAATGCGAGGTTATTATTACATCTCAAGTTTCAAATTCTCTCTGTGGAGAATTTCGGCCGGTGGAGTTATATTACTGCGGAGATATGCCCTTTTTCAAATATATATATATATATATATATATATATATATATATATATATATATATATATATAAGAAGATCAGGTAGGATTCTATAGGGGTTTTTCTTATTTTCCTCCATTTTGCATACCGACGTATACTGTGATAATGTACATATGAATGAGAAAGAAATATTCCATCTAATATTTACAGTTGATGACGCTAAAAAATAAACTACTGATTTCACAGTTGCTACAATTACACGATAATATCAATGAGTGAGAAGGTAAATTATATCGATTGTGTTCTATTAAATTTCCACGATAGATCGTTTTGATAAACTTCTGAAATTTATTAATTTTGAGGCGATAATTACGAAAAGAACTGCAATATTTTCCGCAAATTATGATTCTGTGGCGAAAAAGAAAAACAAACGTTCACGCGATCTTATAATAATGATTACCCTTTGATACACTCGTTCTGCAATAATTATAAATCTAACAGAGCCATTAAATTGAATTTTAAAAATTCAAAAAACCTACTCGCCCATAGAGAATGAAATAAGATTGTTTTAAGACTGTTATATAATTTATCGGGTTTCTAGAGTAGAAATGGTGGAGGAGTTGGGGAGTAAACACGTTGCTCCCCCACAATGACAGCCAGTGACATCCGCGACGTTTTTCCCTTATCTTGCACGGTTCTCCAAATATATATATATATATATATATATATATATATATATATCAAATTCGTTCGTTCTACTTGGCCTTGTCACTTCCCCTTCCCCTATATTCAGTCCTATTAAAAATTTACGAAACAACTTGCAGAAAAGCTCGACCGACCAGAATACAAATGTATATCAGGAATCAATAAAACAACCGGCGACGACTCTCTCTCTCTCTCTCTCTCTTTCTCCCTCTCCCTCTCCCTCTCACTCTCTCCCGCTACCCTCACTGCCTGTCTCGCTAGCTCCCCTATGTTCCGACCAGATGCATTGCGAGCGCTCCAACCTGACGTCTCCGCTCCCGAGATCGCGCGATGTATTATATAATAATGATAAATCCTTGGAATTTAAGGAGACTGAAAAGCCCAGACGCAGGATAGCATAATACATGCCGAAAGCGACGCTTCCAGCTCCCGTCTCACCACGCATACACGTATACGGCATACGTACGTATGCGCATAAGCGCCTGGCCTCGCGGAACGCGACGTGACACGGTGAGCGCGCCAACAGGAGCGCGCGATACCCTCGTCTTGGGGTCGCTCGCGCGAGACGCGACAAATTAGGGTATGGGCCGTATATATATATATATATATATATATATATATATATATATATAGCGAACGCGAGCCTCGAGAATAATCCCCGTCAAGGTCGCTGTTACACGTTACGTTGCGGAGATAAATAGGGATATTCCCCGTATTTATCTCTGCTGTTGCCACGCGACTGCCCACCTCCGCCCTCCCCTTTTCTCCTCCCCCGGGATGTAGACGCATTGTATGTAGTTGTGTATACGTCGACGGTCCGACCACTGACGTGTGTAGTAGCTGTGACGATGCGTTTTCGAACGAAGCGAATAACCAACATACCCAGCGCTAATACCGTTCAAACAGTTTTATATATATATCTGTCGCCCTTATCGTTTCGGACGACCCGTTGTATTTCCCCGATTCTGTGGAATATCTATATATATACATGGGATTGATGGATAAAGATAGAAGAAAAATCTCCCCGAATGATAGATTTTCACAATTCGGACACTGACCTTTTTTAACGCTTGGTCTCCGAACAGGGCTTTGAGCATTATTATAGTAAACGCGCCGAAATACGACGACGAATGAATTTTTAATAATACGCCTCGTATAACGATATGTATTAATATATATATATATATATATATATATATATATATATATATATTTGCTCGTAGAAAATATTACATTTGAAATGGAACAAACACCATATCCCGTTCCCGAGGCATTCTTTATATTAATTGACTGCGCAAACACACAAACATTGACTTTAAAGAAAAGACGAATGAGAGAGGGAAGGAAAAAACAAAGGACGAATTTAAAGTCGGAAGGTGAAAGTTTCGCGTTTATAACGCCTTTAACGAGGAGAAAAACATTTGTTTTACTGTGCACACTGCAATACCTTCAATTTCGATATCGGCGAGAATCTATGGATTTTCTCGGTTTATTTTTAGCAAGTTTGACTATATATATATATATATATATATATATATATATATATATATGTATATATATATCGTGGGTAAATATAAAAATGCGCATCAAGGGTTACCAGGACTGCGTAGAAAATTACAATGTACACGATTATATCGATCGAGCCCGTAAGGTCGCCCCCCCCCCACTCCTCGCCAACGGTTCTCGTAAATTTCGTTAAATTAATATGTAAGCGATAATGGAGACATAATTATAATTCGGCGGTTTATCTATTAATGCACCCTTTAATTTAATGCTTACTTCGTCGAATATAGCAATTAGGATAAAAATCTATACAAATATCAACGCTTATACACTTAAATCGATTGATAAGCTTGCATTATTATGATTATGATTATTATTATTATTATTTTCATCCCTTTTCGATCGAGGTTGTTCCCAATCGATGCTCTACTAATTCATTAGATCGCCGATAAAATAACTATACGAACCCTTTAGGAAAATTAACAAAATCAGGGGAATCCCACGGGGAGGGTCCTTGACGTATCTGGATCATCGACTTTTTTTCTTTCATTCAAACCACGCGGGATTATGGCTATTCTTTTTTTGTTTCCTCGCCCGCCCGATCGTCGACGATCCTCGCAAATGCCGATATCCTATTTCCGCGCTACGAGACAGGCCAAAACTGAGAATTGCGCTGGGGGGTCTGTGGCGCAAACTGCGGCGCATTTTTCGACACGAGGGCCGAAAAATTGTGTTACGGAGCTGCGATTTACAGGCGAGAGCGATGAAAGATTTACATTGTGCTGTCGATTTACCTACGCGCGGTCTTAGAGTTGAGTTCGAAGCTAATGTGAAACCACTGAATTTTTTGCTCGTTCGACCTGCCTCGCTTCGATCGGCTGTAATTGGGGCCAATTGCAAAAATTGTACCGTGATTTAAATTGCACACGTTTTGATTAGTGCATATGTATCCTGGATTCTAAACAATGTGATAAGATACACTTTACAAAATAATTATTCTATATTTAAAATAATTGTTAACATTTTCATCAATCTTATAAACTTTCGGATTATTGATCAGTGCTTTCGACTTGATCAATTTGCGGCCGCTTACGCCATTATCTACTTCTAATCAATTAAAAGGACTAATTCTGTTATCAAACTTAACGAAAACATTTCCATGCACTTCCACCACACTTCGACCCTTAATCGCCTACGCATACAAACCTACCTCTCCCAAAACGATGAATATACATCTATATGCGAATACGTACGGCTCCGTAAAGATTTCCGTCAAATCCGACAAATGCGAATCCCCGACCCGGTCTCCCTCTTGAATTACCGAGCGCGCACCTTTTCGAACGTATGCGCGCCGCGCGTGCGTATATCGCCCATACGCGTATTAAGTTCCGCTATAGCGCGCAGGTGGGCAATAAAACCGGCACCTCGGATGTATATATATATATATATATATATATATATATATATATATATAGACCGCGCGCACGCACGCATGGAGGTCGGCCCCCGCGCGTAATATTCACATGTGTCGCGCGCACGTGAGTCGCTGCAGTTATATTACACCGGAATATATGCATATATACACACACACACACACACACATATATATAACCAGACAAGACTCCTTTACTGTCGCCTTGGAAAATCTAGGGAGAGCCGTGATAAATAAGTGTATATATTTCATACTTAAATAGCGAATGAGAGGAAGAGAGAGAAAGAGAGGGAGGAAGGAGTAAGGCGGACATGCATATCTTTTTCTCGTGCAGAGTTGTAATTCGAACGGTATATAGATCCGCTCGGCGATCGCGCGAACATTTTTATATTCCCCGTGATCTTGACTGATCTATTTTGATTTAGTGCACTTCCTTTATTTATATTCTTGAATAATTAATGTGTGCCAACGTAATAGAATTCTAACGAAAGACTAGATAGGTATTCAAATTTTTTTTAGATAATTTTCAGATTTACTTCAACCATTACTCTCAAATAATAATAATAATAATAATAATAATAATATAATAATAATATAATAATAATAATAATAATATAATAATGTAGTTTTTTAAAAAAATAACAATTGTCGATATATGCAGAGTGTAACGAAAGTAACGACACCCCCCAACAGTGTAAGTCGTATTATTCGTCAAAACAGTTCATGTAGAAGCTGTGGATTTTTCGTCAAAAAAATTCGCGGATAATAATGATGACCTTGATTTGAGCCACGTGGTCATTTTTAAAGGTCAACATTCGTGTTTTAAATAAGAACTGATTTTCACCTCGAAGACGGAAAGAGTGAAAAAACTTATGCGCATGTACGTGAGTTATCCGTGAAGTCCGTTTCCTCCTAAGAGTATGAGATTTCAAGATGAATTTCTTTAAGTTGCCTTAAAATCGCCTTAAAGTGACCTCTAAAATTAAATAGAAGATTTTCAAAATATATCTTTTACGAATAAAGTAACTTTTATCTGAAAATTTCTCAGCTAATCATTACCTTCGTGAGATATTTCGGATGATCACACAATAAATAAACAAGCAATACTGATTTGATCATGACCTTGACAGATTTAACGCATAAAACGTCTAGCATAATTGTATTCGTGTAGTTATAATTGTAACGAATTTTTCTGTTCTTTCTCTGTTCAAGACAAAATATTGGATATTGGTTACATAAAAAACACCAGTTAGCCTTCAATTGATCTTAAAATAATAAGTGAAAAATATCATTAATAAATACTTTTGTCCAATCCTCTAGTTCATCCATCACCGTAACATAAACAAATTTAAACCATCATTTTAACGTTTATTTAGCGGTCCTGGAAACATATTCAGGGATATCGCTTTCTCCATATGCCCATGTAAAAGTGGCAACTAAATAAATTGCACGGCATATTTCGAAATCGATATGCTGATATTATTATCATTAACTGATGAAAAAATAAGCCCGTACGCAGTCGTTTCCATCGTATAAAAATCGCATGATTCAATGATACGCCTCGCGTGTCTCATCGCCCCCCGGGCTCTATTCCGAGTGAAATACAACACACATACACACATATACACAGGTACTACGTGAAATGCTGAAATATGCATTTGGAAAAACTGAGCTCTCCGAATTTTTCATCCAATTGGTCCGCTATATAGCCGAGCGGGAAAGAGAGGGGGGAGGGGCATAAAGGGCATAAATAAGGTTAGCGTATCGTCACATTCGCATTTAGAGGGCGAGCCTCGGAGTAGCGAGTTTATAAATATTTGATATTAAAGAAGTCACTTTTTGAAATTCAATGCGGCGGATCCATTTGTGCTTTTTGATATTTGATTGGATATTTACAGGGTTAAATGGAAGTGGCGTGCCTTCTTCTTTACGCTCGTTTTTCAATTACATTAAAAAAGAATTTTGCATAACTTCGACCTCGGCATGACGAATTCACGATGATTTTCCAATGGAGCATATTATGAATGACGATGAAAATGGCATATACTAAATCCTTAGCCAATGGAATAAATTCGTATCATAAGCCAATGAATTTTTTTAGACTGAATTTCATCCCAGAATTTTATAATATTTTCTCATATATGTGTCTTGTCCGATTCTTTAGTTAATGAATTTTTTTATTATTATAATTTATAATAATCATTCGCAAGGTGTCATCAAATTATATTTTATTACATCGATATTATATAATATATTAGATATATTGCAGAATATATATATATTTTTTTTGTTAGTTTTACTATTCAACTATGTTTTTTTTTTTATTTCTGTAACTCGTCGAGTACTAACGCGCGCAAAATAAATAAATATACATACGGACAATGCGCGCATATTGAATAAATCCAGCCGTGATGAATGCAAATCCGCAAAATAGGATAACCTCTGCCCCCCCCCCCTTCGCCCAACTCCCGCAGCAACTCGTAAATCCCGGAATTCCACCCCTAAAATACCGGCGCGTTTTACATCCCGTACATACGCATCACACCCCCGTGCTTTTTATTATTTTTTTTTCTTCTTCTTCTTTTTTTTTTTTAATACACATACAAACCACCACGCGCTGCAAGGCTACACGCTCCTCTGTCCATCAGCCGTCCACCAACGGGAAGATGAATATAAAAAAAAAAAAAAAAAAAAAAAAACAGAGAGCCGCGTCGACGGGGGCGCTCCGCGGTAGCTGAATGTGATACCCGAGTATCCAACGCCCCCGGGGACGTCGGGGGGGGGGGGGGGTTGGACATTTCAACGCTCGCGGGAGGGGATGAAAGTTTATATATAACCGAAAAAGGTTTCGGGTGACTCGCCGAGGGCTTTTTAGAGTTGCAAGCCCGAGGCTCGCGAGAGCGTGACGCGCGTTTGAACAGTTACGGACTCTCGCGGCTTAGTTCCCTCGCTTTTCTTCGCCGGCCGGACAGTCCGGGATAATTCAAACACACACACACACACACACACACACACACACACACACATATATATAATCTTTAAAAACAATATGAAAACTTTAAAAAAAAATTAACCTTTCCGATCGAATTTTGCGTAATCCCTCTTCGTCTATTAATAACTCGTTCACGTGTTCTGTCTATATACTTTTATATTTCATTATTCATTCGTTATTGTATCTACGAATTCCCGAATTCTGGAAAATAAATAGCGCAGGCTTAGAATTATTTGTAACTGGGTCGTTGCTTCATTTCTTAAGTGTCGGCCCCGAAGGTAGGACAGAGAACGCCCTCAAAGTCGATCCACTGAATAATGAAACATTCATTTGGAAGCGAGCGCACGTAACCCGGGCGCATCAGCTATCTAAGCTGGTATATATATATATATATATATATATATATATATATATATATAGGCAGACGCGTTTTCTCCCCTTACACACACGCACACAGCAGACATAAATATACATGTACACACAAGTATATATATAAAATATATTCTACTATTACAAAATCTTGATTGACAGACCCTTACAGTATAGAAAGCGGTGTATATATATATATATATATATATATATATATATATATATATATATATATATATATTTAAGCCGCACGCGAAGCGAAGCGTTAAAGTATAACAGATCTCGGGACGTTACGAGCTATATATATATATATATATATATATATATATATATATATATATATATATATATATATATAGGTAGATAGATAGATATGAAATGATTGTAGAAGTCTTTTTTTAAAGAAAGCGAAAATTTAACTTTAAAATGTATTTTCAACTTATTTTTTGTTTTACCTACATTATATAGAAATTCACCGTAACGGAAATCGTAAAGATTATATACGCATATATATATATATATATATATATATATATATATATATATATATATATATATATCTATATATATCTACGTACATATTAAATGTATATATATATATATATATATATATTTATGATGAAAGTTGCATGCAACAGACGAGCGCCATGTGCTTTTAATCACCGGTTACACAGGTGGCTGATTATAGAAAATGAAACCTTTCTGTACGATTTGAGGTTATATTCAAATTCAAAAATTCCACACGCGTCCACGGCTGATATAAATGTACTACTTAGATAAAAAACGTTTATTAATTTCAGGTTATCGTTTGAAGTTCTAATTATATTTGGATATTCGGTACGACCAAAATTTGAGAAGCCATTATGTATCTCACGATGTCGTCATTATTATTATTATTATTGATTGAAAGCGAAACCCATTGATAACTTAATCGTGGCTTTCTTTCGTCTATGGGAAATTGCTGCATCTCTCGCGGTTTCTATATTTAATCTCCATCCCCGTCGAATTCTCGGGAATTTTTAAACGCCCCGCTTACGCGAGAAAAGGGTAAACATCAATCCGGGACGCCGTAAATACGCGGCGCGTGCCCCGCCTCCCTGTCCCTCGTCTTCCAAGAGTAAAGGGAATAAATACGCACCGCGGCACGAGTGGCGCTATAGCGCGCGAGTGGAAATGCCAAGCGGAGAAGAGGAATAAGTAGAAGAGGAAGAAGAGGGGGGGGGAAGAGGGTGTAAGCGAAAAAAAAATAATAATAAACTTAAAAAGTGGCGGGATCGTTGTCGGTGTGGGGGGAGGCGAGCTCCGGAGCCCGATTAAGTTTATATTATCCAACGCATAATAAGTGAAATTTCATCATCGATCTATATCACGAAGCGATACGACTCTCAGCGGGGGGTCGTCTGGGAGCTCGATTAAACTCGCAAATGATCCCCCCCCCCCACCCACTCCTCGCTCTACTCCCTCTCTAGTTCCCGATCGCGCGAGCGTTAGAGGGAACAACTGAGAAAGAGGGAGAGAGTCAGAGAGAGAGAGAGAGAGGGGGGGGGAGAGAGAGCACACGCAGACCGCACGGAGGCAGGTATATTATACCAGTGCATTACGAGTGTGTCGCGAGCGCCCGCCGGGCACATCGAGGTTACATTCAGTTGCGCCAGTTAACTTCTGCACCATCGCGCGCCGCGCGCTATTCTAGAAAGGAGCGCAGGTGCGCTTGCGAGCCGGCGGCGGTTCCGCGGGCGCGAACGCCTCGCACCTCCTCCCCCTCCCCCAACCTTCTCCGCATCCACCGCCCGTCCCCTTCTCGCTCTTTCTCTCACACTCTCTCCGCGTTCGCTCCTCCTGCTCACCCGCCCCCTCCTCTTCTCGCCCACCTCTAGCGCGCCGGGGAGCTGTAATGCACTCCGAGAGCTTTTCTCGCCGCAAAATGTTCTGTACCTATATATATATATATATATATATATATATATATATATATATATATATATATATATATATATATATATATATATATAAGTATACTACTGCTCTTACTGCTGCTGCTGCTGTTGCATTACGTCTGTATAGAGAGACCGAGAAATTGCGGAGAATTTCTTTGGACTATTTAGAGAGCGTAGATATATTATATATATATAAGTGACTGCTGGAGCTAATTATTTATATGTAAGCTGTTTAGATGCGATGAACGTCTAATACAGCCTGTGTGGCTTTTTCCTGTGCGATATTGTGCGTATATAACATGCTTCATTAACGTATATATATATATATATATATATATATATATATATATATATATATATATATATATATGTAATTTTTTCTTTTATTATAATTTTCGCATAGAGAGTTAAAAAGCTTTTGTCACGCGGCGAATAATTCGTTGGCGACGAGCGCGGTGAATTTTGCCAAAACTTGTCGCAGACTTTGCTTCAATGCGTAAAATTCGCAATTTATTGCAAAAACAGCGGGCTCTGGTGAATTTTACGCCTGTGCACGTGCTTGTTCGCATTCGTGTTACGAAATTTTGACAACTTTTGGTAAATTTTAAATGTTCCCAGGCCTGATCAGAAGTTGTTGTATTTTGCTACAAAACAAAAAGTATTGCTGGAATCTGCCGAAATTTGTGGAATTATCGTTTCGCGAATGTTGCTGGACGCATTGCTTATAGAAGTTGCTTTATGGATTTTTTTTGAACGCTGAGAATTGACCACAATTTATTTTAAACGGGATTTTTCCACATCGAGCATATTTGGAAGCTTGCAGCATATTTTTCGACAACAAGATTTTTTTTCCAATAGTTGAAAATACATGTGGAATTGTTAATAAAAAAAAAAACTAATCGAAAAAAAGTTCTTCAAGGCAGCTTGAAATAATCGAATTGAAAATATTTGCTCCGAAACTGCGAATAAATCCTAATTTTTAATATAGTGAAAAAAAATAACAAAAAAAGGGAGATAATTATGATCGGATAGGAGAATGAGATCTTCGAAATTTCCGGTCAGTTTCTTGTAACATAATTATAATAAATAGTTGCGACAAAACTTGAGATTGACCGGCCATATTTAATTTCTTCCCTCCGTTTCCTTCACATGTCAGCTCACAATAGAGCTCCCGCTTCGCAACACTTCGATATTTTGTTCCGTCATTTACAAAAATAAATGTTTCTTTTTTTTACATGATCAAACAGTCGAGACATAAACTATATAACGTCCGTAACAGCTGTATCCAAAAATCACAGGATAAAAAAGACGATACCACTATCGTCACGGCAATCTCTTTTCTAACGAAGACGAAAAAAAAAAAACGATCGTTTGCCGCGAAGTCTACTCGCCGCGCCAATTCGAGAAGAAACAGGAGTCAATATGGTTCGCATATAATATAATTATTATATTGTAGCTGCACGAGGGAAGGGAGTAAAATAAGGACGCCATATCGCTCGGAGAGAAATTCACCGATAGCGTCGGACACGCACACATACACGCACGCGATCGCGCGCGCGCGCGAGATAATGAGATTTACAGCGACGTAAATGGGACTGCGTTATTGAATGGAAATTAACAAATAACGTATTATAATCGTTTCTTTCTTCCTCTTTCCTCCTTCCTATAAAACACACACACACACACACACGCACCCATGTGTATATAATGTATGTATGTATAATGTATAATGGAAAAGAGGCGCAAACAACTCGCTTTTCGATTCCTTTATTATATTATTAACTATCTCATTTTAAATGTCAATGCTTGCGCGCCCGACTCTTCACACACGGCGATAAGTTTCAAAGTTATTGCGCGGCTTGTTAAGCTATAATTAAGGTCATCTAACTCTGATGCGAGCCACGCTGTATCGTCTCCCGCTCTGCCGATACCGATCAATGAAGTGCGCGCCGTGCGCGCAAGCCGCTGCTACATAAATTATTTTTGATTTATTTATTCGAGGAGGATGTATCGGGAGGATATATATATATATATATATATATATATATATATATATATACTATAGGTAATCAAATTATAAGAAGCATCGGAGATATAAAATTTACCAACATATATAAAATTGACTTTCTGATCTTTCTCCTTTTGTTTCTTTTCTTTTAGTTATATATTATAAAATTTCATGTCTACAATTTGCTGCTTCGTTTATAATAATGAGCGCATCTTCGCACGGATATAATAATTGTGTATAGAGATCGAATTAACAAAAAAAAAAAAAAAAAACAAAAAAAAGAAACAAAATTAAACGAAATTTCATAATCACCCATTTTATACGCGTCATTATTACAATATTCTAAAAGTCGATATGGCAATAAACGTCACTCCTACTGTAGACTCAGCACTCCCGCCTTATATTATCAATTCTTATTTGTATTTCTCTACTATTCTCAAATTTATCATATATATAAATATTATATAAATGAGGAATTAAGAAGTAATTTGATTGATTTAATTTCTTTTTATGAATATTTCTTATGAATAATATCTAAATACCAACGCTATACCAGGAAAACATTGACCGAATTTGATATTGAGAGGCTGTCGTGATCGATTTTTACCGATTGAGCGCAAAGCACTCTTTTTCAAACGAAATTATCAGCAGGCATTGAATCGTTTCAAATTTTAGTTAATCGTACAGTCGACTTTAAAAGTCTACATTGATGCGACGTTTCAAACGGACTCGCGGAACGACGTGTAAATAAGAACGTTTTAAAACGTTTATTTATAAGCTTTAGTTATGAAATTATTTCGACGATCTTATTTTAGACAGTTGCCTACAAATTCGCTAGACGAACTTCTCGTGCAGTGTTAATAGACATAAATAAAGTGTTCATAAATCCGAGCGCATCGTACTCGATCGGTTTTTGAAAAGAGCTGTCGACAACCCGTTAAATCGAATCTTTATCGTTTCTTTCAATAATACAATTTTCCCAATTTTTCCATTTGTTGTACTCGTCAAATTAATCCATTGTTTTCCTCTTTCGTTTCGAATTACTCAATCAGTTACCGAATCACGCGTGTCCCCATCGTTTGTTCCCGATTGTCAGAGATAAAGTAGAAAATCGCGACGTACACCTGACCGACGTGTTAGAAACGAGAAAATCGAACGAAGCGTAGCTCGCTCGAGCGATACGCGCCGCGACCTCATCCTTGGCCTCTGGGCATCGAGCTCCGGTGCTATTTGAAGCTCGACTTTATCCTATTTTAAACAGAAACTTCGGACGGGCGGCACGCGGTTTTACGCCGCATTGCGCGCGTTAATTTGCAACTCGAAATCTCGCGTGGGTATTCGCTTCTCAAACGGCCAGCTTTGTTAAGTTTTTACTTATTCGATGATACAATTAAAAAGAAAAAACAAAATTGTCCAATCCATACACGCTATGCATACTGTATCATATTCAAATGAATTCGAAATTCCCGACTGAATGAAATTGAAACTTTTCGAGAGGGGCCATCTTCGTTTCAAGACCTGATTTATGAATTTTCTTTATTTTAAAACGGTGGAATGGGGCGATAAAAAATTACAAAATACTTTAGCGTGTCAGTCCGTTGAGACTTGGCGAACGTGTCGTTTTTTAAAAAAAAAAAAAAAAAAAGAAAGAAAGAAAAGATTATAAACGTGACGCAATCGGTTGGAGATCGGTAGACAATGTATCGCCTATATCTGTACCAAAACACGACGACACGAATTTACCCGAGATTTTTTTTACTCTGCTTCCGAGTACACATTTATCACTCGTTCTCGCTTTGTTCCACTTCCTCCCCCTGTATGCTGTTTCTTTGTGCTTGCGCGTACGTGTTATGTATACGTGTACGCGAAGAAACAAACGAGTCGAGCACCAATTTTTCCCGCCTTCATCCTCTAGCACTATTTCGCGGATCCATCATCCCCACCCCCTCCCCGACAGCGCGAGAAGCGCATCTCGGGCGAACGTTACAACCCCCCCCCCCTCCCCGAGAAAGGGGTGGAACGATGAGGCGTACGGGCGATTAAGAAAATTCTATAAATAAATGTGCACGTGTATAATGTGCGCGGCAAGAAGAAGAGATGGGAAAAAAAGAAAGAAAGACAGAAAGAAAGGAGGACGAGCTTTGACTCGGTATAATAATTCCACAGTGCGAACCACCCATGCGAGTGTGCGCGTGCGTGCCACGTCCACCTCCCCCGCCCCCAGCAATTAATCTCGAGGGGCCGGTCCATCGTGCGCGGTTTTCCCATAAGGCGCCCGCCCCGTTCCGCTTATGTGTCGATCGGTTCGGTTATATTATATTCTACAGTACACACACACACACACACATATATATATATATATATATATATATATATATATATATATATACACTTACGCCTACAAGGATGGACGCGTTTGCGCGGCAAGCTATAAGACTGGCGCGCCGATCTAAGAATAGACACACCATACCTATAATGCAGATACACACACATTTATATGTACCATACGATCATAGCTTGGCGTGCAGCCGCACCGGTTGTTCGTCGGGGCCTACATATAGACTTGTTGCCTCTTCTCTCTCTCTCTCTCTCTCTCTCTCACGATCTTGGTTGGCTTTTACGTACGCACACACGTAGGTACAGAAAGAGGGGGGGAAGAGAGAGAGACGATGTACCACTGTACATCGGTATGTATCTGTGTATCTTTTTATGTTTGTACATGTGTGTATGTTAAAAGAGAGGAGAGAAAAGTAGAAATACAGAGAGAGAGACAGAGAGAAAAAGGCGAGTCGTCCACGCGCAGGGTAAAAAGCAGAAATATATAGGCGAGACCGGTATACACATATATAAGCCGGTCGAGTTTATATCTTTGCGCCGAGATTTTCTCTCTCTCTCTCTCTCTCTCTCTCTCTCTCTCTCTCGATTTTATGCGCAATATATATACACCTCTTCTTATAGGCGAGAGAGAAAGAGGTAATGAGGTAGGGAGGAGGGAGACTTTTCCTTTTTAGTATATATAAGGCGCCATCGTGACGATCCTCCTTTTATTTTCCAGCGGTGCGTATTACCTGCCGCGGCGGAACATCGGCGCAACTCCTCGTGCATATCGCCTCCGCTACCGCGGCCCGACGTTTTTGCCGATCTTCCCCGGCGTACCGGCGCGGCGATCGTTATATATACAATATAAATACAGGAACGGACGGCTCTCTGGAGCACGCGCTATTCTTTTTTTTATTCCTCCCGCCCCCTCTCTATTTCTTGAAGAATTCTTTCGAGCCTCGGTGGGAGAGAGAGAGAGAGAGAGAGAGAGAGAGAGAGAGAGAGAGAGATTTAGCACGAGTTACGGTGGAACGAGCGCTTCTCTTGCTCGTTAATTCTATATATAGACGTTACAGGTTTTTAAGTAAACTCTCATTGTTATGTGCTCATATATACACTATTGGCAGTGAGTTTCATATAATGGGGACGGTGAAAAAGAGAGAGAGTGTGAGACAGAGAGAGTTTTATCCAAGATCTATATATATATATATATTTTAATCTAATTTTCTCTTCTGCTAATTTTTCAATCGGTAAAAATCGGCTCCTTAATAAAAAAAGAGCAGTAAATACATCAATTGTCCACCACTAAACAGTAGAAATCGAACACTGAATAAATCCTGAAATTAATTAATTTACTTCCATAAAAATTTCGCCGATTCTGATCGATAGAAGGCAATCACGACAGCGGCCTCTCTTTAATTATTTGTCCTCGTTAATAGCTTTGCACCATATATACATGCATACACAAGCGCACACACCCACACACGCACACGCGCGCGCGCACACACACACATGCACACACACACACACACACACACCCAAAAACATAAGAACAAAGATCGAGCGGCAAATATCGCACATCGGGTTAAATGTTTCGCATTTCTTCGGCTCTTTTGTTTGTAACAAACATTGAGCGTGTACAAATGTGCGTGACTCATTAAGTACGCGAGCAACTCGCGCGGGCGCATAATATACAGGCCGCTTCAAAGTATGTATATATATATATATATATATATATATATATATATATATATATACTTATAACGAATCCGTCTCCGTTAAAACTCGAAAAATTTACAAATATTGAGATTTTTTTGTCTTAATCATTTACTTTTCGAATATCTGCAATAACGATCGAATCAATATTGTGGTATATATATATATATATATATATATATATATATATAATTTAAATTTCAATAACATCAATACTTTCACTGGCAACCTTTATATAAAATACAATGATTAACCATATACGATAGAATAAATAGTAAGATATATATATATATATATATATATATATATATATATATATATGATATTTTTTTTCTTTTTCATTAAAATTCAAGGATTCAAAGAGATAAATCCAACGCCGCACGCGCAGAGTCGCGACGTTCAACAAGTATATATGTATACTATAAATTCGATAAGAAGGTATTTCTGCATTAATTAGCAAGCGAATTAATGATTATTTTAATCGGGCTATACAGGTTATATATATATATATATATATATATATATATATATATATACACGCACTGTATATTACGATATATTATGTTCTACGTTGTACGCATACTTATTCGCTTTGCGGTGGAGATGCCGAATGAATATTAGCTGTACCGCAAGCGCGCACATGAAGTCTCCGCGCTTTATCGTACATAAATAACTGCGAGCGTGCATCATATACCTATACACATTATACATACACATATGTAAATAACAAAGAATCAATGACTTTCCTAATACACTCTCCGGACAAATATCGGATTTACATTTTGTGCTGTATGATGCGCCAAATCCTCCGGTAGTACTATTATATATATATAAATTCGTATGCGTATAAATGCGAGTGCGCGAAGCCATAATAATATTTTGCTGAGCCAGTGAAATGCAAGAAGCATCAGAGGCAAGAGAGAGAGAGAGAGTCGTCGGACGCCCGAGAGCAGAGCGCGCGGAGCGCGAAATCGGCGAGAATCGGTGCACGCGCGCGAGCGCTCCCGATTCCGAATGCGGCACGCTCGCGTGTATATATATATACATACATATATATATATATATATATATATATATATATATATATATATACACATACATACTTCACCGGTTCGGAGAACGAGCGAGGTTAGATTAAGTAAATAAAATAAAAAGAAAAAAATCAACGCTTTTAACGACTCGCACCTGTTTCAGCCGAGATTTGTTTATTTCCTGGTGCACGCGCGCGCACGCATTGTTCGTAAAACCGATGCGAGATTGATGTATATGTAAAGACTTCACTCCTTTGCTTTGTATTACAGTGATAAAAGTATATTACAACGTACAGCATTTACTCTGCCTTTTTTTCTGATTTTTATATTAATGAGTTACTTTTGTTTTTTCTTTTTTTTTTCATTTTGGAACTCCGAGTAAAAACCGATAGTCGCTCTATTATAGAGTATGCAAACTTACTCGGGACATTCGACGACCGAAAATCGTGTCTTAAAAGATCAAAGAACCGTAATCCGAATATGTAGCGAGTTTTCCCAAAACGCCAGAGCGAAATCAATGATCAAGAAGCCTACAATCATTCATATGCAATAATTCTATTACCAGTAGAAAAGAATACCAAGAAATTCCTTTAGATACCTTATTGCTATATTCAGATGTAATAGTTAGCGCTGATACTATGATTTCTGTAGGTGAAATTCGCGAATTCACAAGTCGCGTCGATCAAGCGTGTACGCGCACGCGCGCGCGCGCACACACACACACACACATATATATATATATATATATATATATATATATATATATATATATATTGGAAGATTCGGAAAATTCGGGCGTGCTTCCAAAATTCGGCAGAGAGCACAATATCAGGGTTGCCGTTGCCGCCTCGACCTCCGGCGATCGGTGCCACTCCGAAGAGCTGTAGCCTCGAAAAACTGTCTACATCCCTTTCCACGGCATCATCGTAACGGCCAGCGCGAGCGCGCGAATTGGAACGAAGGATGAATTTCTAACGGCGCCGCATCGTCCGGCAGCATTAGCGGGCGAGTCTCGATAATGCCGCACGATCGCGGGTGCCATCGGCCGCCGATTCGTGCGATCGATAAACGCGCCGCATTGATCTAGGATAGAAGTACCGCGGCTGTATCTGCGTGTTTCTGCGGTTCTGCGTGCGTTTCTGTGTTTGTACGTAGATAAAAAATAAATAAATAAATAAATAAATAAGGAAAGCAAAAGAAAACCAGCACGGTATGCAATTGTCTCGCGAGTGTCTACGTTTAAATATGACAAAACTCCAACGGAGGCGCGAGAAGCAGAAAAAGAGGCGTTCGTGCGATTTTGCAATCGTCTCTCTCTCTCTCTCTCTCTCTCTCTCTCTCTCTCTCTCTCTTGCTCTTTAATGTCGTTGATCTTAGTGAAAAATAAAAAGCCGCGCGGCTGTTAGAACGTGGGCGCGCATGCGGGGAAAAAAGTTTTTAATAACAAAGCTCGCTGGCCTTTTCTTCTCCTTCTTCTTCTTCTTCTTCTTCTTCGCCTTCGTCATTATTTGTTTATAATTTATTCACGAAGCTCGCGGAAAAAGTTACGCGCGTTCGCGGCGATTCTGTAAAAGCGCGATTTAAATTCAATCTTACTGAAATCGCATCTCCGCCGCATGTGTGTATAATATAAAAAAAAATGCGCGCGCGCGTGAAGAGAGAGAGAGAGAGAGAGAGAAAGAGTGGGCAAGAGAGCTGCGGCATTTAATTTAAAAAAAAGGGAAAAGAAACAAATTTAGTATTTTAAACGAATGCTAATTTTGAGAAATTTATCTCGGGGTTACCAAGCGACGATTAACAAAAAATAAAATATTTTTTTGGTTGCCGCGGCGGAATCGGGAGCTTCGCTGGCTTAAGAAGAAAAAAAGGAAGAACAACACGAAAAACATTTTGACCTTAATTTAAAGAAACATAAGGCGGTAGGTGAAACTTCAACAGTAAAATATATAAAAATGATATAAAAATTACAGTCGAGCTCATTCCGCGTACGTCAAATGATTTTCGAATCAGGCAAAACGGAGGAGGATTTTTTTTTTCATTTCGCGACGAATCGCCCGTGTGTGTGTATGCATAGTTAAGTATTTCTACTAAAACAAAAAAAAAATTATAACTTCTTTTACTTAACCGTTTACAACTTGACTGTACTACACGGGGAACTGATATATTATTAATGTTTATTCTATAAATAAGCCCATTATAAATTTTTAATTAAAATGCTAAACGTCAATATATATAGATAAGCATACACAGTTTAACAAATGTTGTTTTTTCTGTCATTTCATTAGCGATTCCATAACCTTTCTTGCGTTCTGTGAATTATAAGTTTTTTTTTTTTTTTTTTTTTTTTTTTAAACAAAACTGTTATTAATATCGCGCAATTATTTTATCCTGTTCCAATTCCAAAGGTAATAAGTCACAGATTATACGCGCGCTCCTCACGATTACATTGAAATAAATTAATAGTTTGTTGCACTTTTTTATCCAAGACAGACACTTCGGCCGATTAAACGATTGTCAATTAATAATAACGTCGATGTGAATTTTCATTATATTCCCATTTTATTCAAGGAAATTTCTTTTACGAGATGAGAAAGAAATAAACTTATATAAGTAACCGTCAAAAGGTATTACAGTAATTAATAAGTCGAAGAAACTGGTCGATCGATGATTGTGTATATATCACGTATCTATTCATAATTGCGATAAACTTATTTTTTCAATTACGTAATCTAATTTTAGTCGCGTTGCGAATTTTATATGAAGGTATTTTTTTTTATAGCAAAGAGCGAAGCCATCTATAACATTCGCTTTAAGGGGCTGTCGCGGTCAAGTTTTACCGATCAACCTATAAAGTACCGTATTTTCAAACATCTTCTCTGTACAAATATATATTAAATCACGATAAATTTCATTCAATCGCGACAGCCTCTCTTGTGCTCATTTGACATGCTTCCCCGAGTTTTCGACGAATTCGCTCAAAAAAAAAAAAAAATAATAATAGTGCGGAAACGAGGGCGTTTCCGCACGTTTTTACGAATTCGCTCGAAACTCTCGAGGCATTTTTGAGCACGCGCAAACGGAAAGCTTGATTAATCAAGATAAGCGACGATAAACTGTAATTTCACGTCTGTACACACGAATATTCTGTAAAAAAAAAGTAGAACTTTTTCAGAAAAGGACAGAGAACTGAGGGGGAAAAATTTTCTGCTAACCATTTATATATGTATACGCCGCACGTTTTTCAATACACTGTCATCACCAAAAACTGTACGCTTTGCCGCTATACATATATATATATATATATATATATATATATATAAGAGTAAAATCGACGTGTACACGAATAATCAGCCACGTCGAAAACGTTCGCGTATATAATGCGGACAGCGCGCACCTTCTCCCCGAACTTATCTCTCACTAATATGCGTATACGGCACGGGTGGGAACGATCTCCGTGTGTATTTTTTTTTTTTTTTTTTGTTAACACTCATATACCGACTTGTGCCTTATCACGGGCGACGCATAATAATCAGCATATACTTAAAATGCATGTATGACAGTTTGTACTATATATGGCACACTCACGTCGCTGGCGGTGGGATCCGAACCCGTGGAGGTTCGCTACCGAAGATTCTCGTCCTGCTGCGGCGTCGTCTTCGCGGCTGGTTTACTCTCCTCGTTTCTTATATTATACGCAGGATCGGCAATCCACTCTACCTCCCTCTCTCTCTCCCTCCCTCTCTTTCTCTCTTCGTTTCTCTTCTCGAACTCACCAACAACAACAATAATAATAATAATAATAATAATAATAAGAATAACACTCCGAACCGATTTTCGTATTATCGACCGAACGATTTATTGCTACGGAACAAATCGGTCGAAGACGCGAACTTAACTCCGTGGCGCGTTTCCGTGTATAGAGCGAAAATCGGCACACGTATATATATACACATATATATATACGAAGGTGGTTCGCGCTCGCGATTTACATATATATATATATATATATATATATATATATATAAAATTCGCGCTCGCGAGGTGTCCGAGCGTGGCGAGGGTTCGGCGACAACTGATGGCGAACGCTACAACGTTCCTGCGGCAGCGCGGCACCAGCACACGCAGCAGGCCGCGGCGATCGGTAAGTGGTGTGCAGCGAGAGCTGCGGTGTGGCTCTCTCTCTCTCTCTTCTCTCTCTCTCTCTCTTTCTTTCTCTTTCTGTATATCTCTTTGCACACAACTTGCGAGTTTCTCCGGACTCACGCACATGTACAGGTAATACGTAAATATGTATATATAAACGTATTTATAAAAAAATGTATATATATATATATATATATATATATATATATACACGCACACGGTGTCTCCGATATTCGTTTGGCTCTCTTGGCTCTTGCTCGGGCCGCTCGCGATACGACTCTGGCTGCGGCGGCTGCCAAAGCCATCCGCATATCCAAGACTATAATGCTCCCTTCCCCTTCTCTTTTCCGCATGATGCCGATGCCGCGGTTGTTTTTGTCTCGCTTTAGAGATAGAGCGCGCGAGAGAGAGAGAGAGAGAGAGAGAGAGCGAGGGAGGAGGGCCCCTCTCATTGCTAAAGTTGCTTCGCGCGGGCGCGCTCGTGCGTTATATTATATATATATATATATATATATATATATATATATATATATATATATATATATATAATATAACCTGACACAGGTGCGATGCCGATCTTCGTTGTTCGCTGGCGGATCGGTAAGAGAGGCTACAATAGGGTCACTTGTTTTTCAAGTAGTCATATCATATACATATATTAGGGCTGGAATGAAGGTTCCGAATCGGATGCCCTTTTCCAACGAATCGGTGTGGCTAACCAGAGTTTTTTTTCTTGCCTCAGTTCACTACGATATTTCCGCCGATATCGATCGATAATTCCGATCATTGATTTTTGTATGTTGTTATTTTTGTCTGTAAATCAGGCAAATGGCATAGATGCCATTTTTCTCAACTGGTCGTCCCCTTTAGATTGTCTTTTGATAAAGCTTTTCCTTCGATACTAGATATAATTAATGTGTAATTGGTAAATCACTCTTTACACGACTTTTCTTTTAGTTCCGATGTTTATTATTATTATTATTATTATTATTATTGTTTAAATAATAAATATATTTATATTAATTATACATAAAATTGTATTTATTATTTCATTATAAAAGATTATTTTTAATAACAAAAAAATTAAACACCATTTTTTCGGTTTTGCTCATAATTATTTATAAATTTATATGATGCAATAAAAAATTTATTTTAAACTTCCTTCTAACATTTATTTGGCACGGTTCCTTGTACTATTGGTATTCATTTTTTATTGAGCGCGTATTCGTTTTTATTTTTTTAAGAATTAAATTTTTTCAAATGCATTTATTCCCCATTGATAAAGGAAAAAATATTAACAGTAACTAATAAAAAAAATACGTTCTTCTATTTTCTGTTTTTTGTGTAAGTGATGAAAAAAAATCTGTAAAACAATTATATAATTATTGTTCTATTTACATCAATTTTTTTTACAATAATCTGTTATAATTTTATGGTATTATATGATTTTTTGCATCAAAAACTTTATTCAAATATATTTAATCATCAAAGTAGCACGAAAAGAAAAGTATTTTATTCGGAAGATTATGTGCTTGCAAAATTTATATATATATACTACAAAGCTGTAAAAAAAGAACTTGTCAGATAATTGTATAATGAATTTCATCAAAGGCCAGAAATGCGGGCCTCATTCATAATGTAACTAGTACAATGATCCATCAATATTATTACTACAGAAATAAAATGTCAGAAAAATATATAATTGGTAGTAGATTTCATACACAGTCATTGCTCCTCTTTGTATACCGCGAAAATGTGTGATAAAAAAATTATCATCAACAGAGTAACATTGGTTCTCATAAAGGATAACGACACCGCAGATTCTTTCAATCATAATTTTTTGTTTTTTAAAATTTTATTTTATCAAATGCAAAAGAAAAAATTAGTTTAATTTTTATTATACAATAAATATATATATTATATATATATATATATATATATATATATACATATATATATACACATATGTGTGTGTGTGTGTGTGTGTGTGTGTGTGTGTGGTGTGTGTGTGTGTGTGTGTATTTGATGTAATAAAATTAAAATTGACTGTATTTACAAAATTAAACACATGTACTTTTAGTGGATTTACATACATAATAAATTGTGCGACATTGCATTAGGAAAATTCTGTCCTTATTCTCAAGTAAATTGAATAATAGCTTTTGGCATACTTTAGCTGGTCCAATAGTCGGTAATTAAATAATTTAATAAATATATTTTTTCAGATTCTTTTACTCGTACTCCTACAGAAGCCTAAAAAGCTTTCGCTCTATTTCTTCGCGTCGCTCGAGTGGAATATTATTGTTTATCTTGTAATATTGGCATAAGATAAAACTAAATTTTATGTACATAATGACAGTAGACAGAAGTACCTCAAGTTTCAAAATTAGAGCCTCCTCTATTTCACATATTAAAATATTCACGCTACTGAAAATATTTTTTCCCTCTCTGCGCCTCCTATTTCACAAAAAATTTATATAAATAAACTTCTGAAATAAATAAATAAATAAATAAATATAAATTTAATGAAAAAGAAAATTCATAATCCACTTTTCTCCTAAACTACACAATACTCCTCTCTTTCTCTAGTTTTTCCCCTTCATGGTCTGCTCCTTCTTCTTCGCTTTACCGGTTTCGCAGACTAAACTAAAACGTAAGGTTATAAGAAATACCATAATCCCATCAAAAATTTTTTGAATGTAAAATCTACCTGATATGGATTTAGCTTGATTTTCTGGACTGCTGGTCTTATTATTATTATTCTTTCTGTTATTATTAGCAAGTGACAGTGAAGAAGACGCGGAGATAAAGGATAGAATAATGCTTCTGATAGGAGTTTATAATTTTATATATACATATATCTGTATACATATATATATATATATATATATATATATATATATATATATATATATACACTATTATTTTTGCGAACCGACGACCGTGACTCGGAGATAAATTTTAATAATTGTGGATGCTAGTCGAAAAATTCAAATTGTCATAAAGTACTCCTTCGTTATTCGAAAATCCACGCTATATCCGCGACTTTTCCTCGATCTGGCACAATGGCAGCTGCCTTACAGGCTTTTTACGTTAACTCATTGTGTTTAATTTTTCAGTAGAATTTAATTGACTAATTCTATTATTAATTTATTGGAAACGTTAGCATGAGTCATGGAATGTCGGTTATTTTTTACGCACCGCCTAATAAATTATAAATTAATCATGCACATATAATTCTTACATAGTCACGTGGTTTCAGATGCAGGTGCGAAAAATTCCATTTTCATTGAAGGAATTTAAAGCGGCAATTTTTTTAATAATTAATTTTATAAGATTGATAACAAATTAAAGTTTTAGATTATGCCTAATTATTGTATATACTAATATAATACCTTGTATAAATATTTGAAACAGCTACTTAATATTTACAGTAGCTGCTTAATATTTAATTTTAATATAATTATAATGTATTAATATATAATTATGATTATATTAACTATTAAGCTTACTGTTCTTTATTTAATTTTTTCTTTCTTTCTTTGTGCAAATATAATTAGTATCAGATTAAGAGATATTAAATAAATTGTTGTAACTTGACCTTCAGTAGTATTCAATTTTCATAAGAGTATTGCTCATACTATACAGAAATATTAATAAATAAAGAATGCAAGTATTCAAAACATACTTTGTTTAATACAATATTTATTTAAAGAAATATTATAACGAAAAAATTACATATTATATTTTTTTCCAATCGATTTGTATATTTGAGGACATAATTTTCTACTTTAGCAATTATTTAAAAATCTCCTTCGAAAGTATAATGGTAAAATCAATTTATACGTAGGAAAAATGCAGCGTGTCGAAGTTATTTTTAGAGTTTTTAATGTAAGCAATAATGTTTTTTTTTTTCAAAGCAAATATGACGTAAGTAATCTTCGGTAAATTTTAAAGCTCATCTGCGAATTATTATGGAATCAAAAAGGAGAACGGTTTCAACTTTAAATAAATTTCATATGTTTTAAATAGTTTTTTTTTTACAAGTGACACTTATGCGAGCAACGACGAATCGTTCGTCAAACACAGTTTTCCTCTTTATAAAACATTTTATTTCGTATAACCTAAGATTAACGTTTATATTTTGTATTCTTATCAAAGTATACTATGAAATATATTATACAGACTTAATTTATTACACAAAAAAACTCGTCAATTTCTCGGTTAATGATTATATGATAACACCGAGACAGATGGTCGAGTACCTTATAAGTGCGCCAGTTTTAAGCCTAAAAATTTTAATAAGGAGACCTTGAAAACATATATATATATATATATATATATATATATATATATATATATATATATATACAAAAACTTTTTTCTTCAATATTTGAAAAGATAATTTCAAGGATGTTCATTGAGCAGCCATATTTTTCCAATGTTTATAGAAGTTTCTATCAGCCGTTGGCGTCTCACACACATCTGTTTTTAATACGTAAATAGTATTTTAATACGTAAATAGATGTACATATACATTACTTCTGAAATTAGTAAAATATAATTATATATATGTATATTTACAACATACAAAAAACATACAGAAACGTAAAATGCAATAATATATATATATATATATATATATATATATATATATATATTTACAACGTCATATGACGTGCTCTTTGCTTGCTCGAAATAAATTTATGAATCGACGATTGTTGAATTAATCAAACGAGTAGCGGATTAATTTTTCCAGCAAATTGAAGCCATAAATATTTTGGGGAGGGGGAGGGAGAAACAAAAAAAATAAAAAGGTACACCATTTAGAAAAGAGAAAAGAAGAAGAAGAAGAAGAAGAAGAAGAAGAAGAAGAAATCTCGCAATAATCACATTTGACGTACGTAATCATGATTAATAAGTTTGCTTTATTTGAAGTAGACTATATTATATTTCTTTCTTCGTTCCTATAAAAGTGATTCAATAAAAATTTAATCTATTTTGCAAACTCATCGCGCGCCCGTATTTACACGATTATTATATATGCTCGCATAGCGCGCGCGCACGCGATAATAAGAAGCGCAAATATGCACAATTCCTACTATTGTATCGAAAACAGAAATTCTCCTTTTTTTCTGTCTTAACCTTTTCCCAGTCTGTTTTATAATATGCTATTCTCCGGTCGAAGAAATTTTTTTTGCAATTGCCCCATTTTTTTGTTGTTGTTGTTGTTGCCGTTGTTTGTTGTGGTTATTTTTATTGTATTCTTTTTAATAAATTAACGCAAAAATATATTTCATCGAATTACATTGAATTAAACAATAGTCAGATTCTTCGGCGAAGTGTATAAAATATCAATTAAGGATTCAAAGAATCAATATATATATATATATATATATATATATATATATATATATATATATACTGAATATTGCATAGAGCTTTCTCGCGTAAAGCCCATTGTATTACGCCATCGCCCCCTCCCCCTCTCATCGCCGTCCGATTAAAATCTCCAATGGGCACGAGATCGTCGGTGCACAATGAAGGGGGGGGATGAGGGGTGGAAGCGCTTATTTTTCTGGCAACTTTCAACGTCAATGGCAAGAAAAGAACGGAGTCCCGTCAATGCGCTGCTCGATCGTTTAATTGATCTCGGCCCAGCTCGTTTCATCGAACGGAGCCTTTATCTCGCAATGATTATTATCGGCTGCCGGTAATACGACTATTGTGCAAGAATACAGTTTTTCGCGGCTCTTATACATCCCCCCTTCCCCCTCCTCCTCCTCCTGAATCCGTTTATAAGTAAGTATTTACGGCACGTTCGAGAACGAAATAAGCTCCGATTTTCATTAAATGCATTTTGTACGCGTGGACAAAGAAAAAAAAAATAATCCAATGTTCGCACCATATTGTCCGGAGATCCAAGTCACGGATTATATTCTTTCAAGTTTTTTTTCCTCCCGCCTTATTACAGTACCAGAAAAACTTCATAAACATGAATATCCAGGGTGGAATTTATGCTGCTTCGCAATACGAAGTCGAATTTTGACTGATAAAAACGATGAAAAAGTTATCAACGACGTGTCTCGTAGCGAAAAAATACAGTTCTACATTTGATATCTAACATTATTAACAGAATAATATTAAACACTTTCAAATTTTCATAAAAGTAATGAAGGATGTCGACATCCTTTTCATGCCAAACCTTAAGATTTTCTCGAGCCGACTAGACGAGGTTTTCTTTTAAGTATGCGGGAAAAAAGTTTCTTTTAGCATAGAAGAAAGATTAAAATAAAAATTAAAATAATTTTCAATAATAAATACCTATTTTGTACGTTTCTTCTCAGACCCACCCCCCCCCACCCGCGAGCTGGGCACGTTACGAAGATGTCAGATAGTGTAATCTCAAGGTGTCAGGGATATTGGATCGTGAAAGGAAGAGATTATAATGTAAAGGCGTTTGTATTAACTCCGCAGGGGGTGGCATTATCTTGACACGAGTGATCCAAAATTCTTTATTACCCAGTTCTTATGAGGTAATACAGCCAATTTCGGCTGTCTGGACTACTTTAAGCAATGATTAATTTGAAACTGAATTGATTTCAAACTCGATGCCTAGCAGACGTGAATCTTTACCATGCTTTAGAAAGATCAAATGTATGGAGGAGTTTTGCATCGATCGTTTCAATCTAATATTCGCAACTTCGTTCATTTCTTCAATTCCCGATCAGAGCGATCGTCCTCTTACCAACGAGCACAGCGTCATTTTTACGAAATTCTATTACGCATCCTCTGGCCAAGTTCTAAGCATTCTTTGCCCTCGAAAACTTTCCCGAAAAGCGCCAGGAGCAATAGAAAATAAAACAAAGAAAATCGGATGTTATAACTTTATAACCGATCTTTAATCACGACGCGCATAGATGTATAACAATTGTCAAAAGTCTAGTTAATACCGTATCAGATTTCCAATTAGCGTCGCATTACCTTGGAAACGGGAACTTCTCCCTATTAACGCATATAGCTAGAATTTGATTGTACCCGGGATCTCCGAGCTGTGATCGTATTAAATGCTCATATATACGAATCGGAATTATAATGCCATTGATGTATAGGGTGGGAGAGTTGGTGTGGTTTTCAACAATAATTATAAACCCAGAATCTCACCGTACGATATATATATATATATATATATATATATATATATATATATATATAATCCAACGAAATTTCCGCACCGTTATTTCTCCATTTCCTATATTTTATCAAACTTCCTATTATATATATATATATATATATATATCTATATTGCGTCGTCTCTATACATAGTATATATATATATATATATATATATATATATATATATACTTATATATATTTATATTTATATATATGTACATTGATTATATTCAAATTCCTTTCGTCTATACGGCGGCCGTTTGCAAAGCATCGCTTATTACTGAAATATTCATTTCAAAAAGTCGTTAACTGTACGTTCACATTGATAAAATTATGGAGTCTGGGCACACACACACACACACACACACACACACACACACACACACACATACACACACACACAATACTACGTAAATAGTAATAGACGGCATAAGAAATTCATTATTACAACGCGTGAGACATAATCGAGAATATATGCACGCCCATTATTAAAAGTGTTCCACATTATGCATAAACGTGAACTTTTCCATCGAAAACAATAATATTATTAATAATATTATCGTTCTAAAAACTGTTACACCGAGTTGTAAACTTCCATTGAGCTGATGTAAATATGAGGAAGTAGATTTCTATTACTGCTATGGTAAAATGTCTCAGAGGTAGTTTGCAAAATGTGTCGCAATATTATTTTTTTGTTTTTTTTTTTTTTTTTGTTAAGTAAATGTACGCTTATAGAGACTACCATTCCCAGGTACAAGTTAAAACTTTATCTTTTATTAATGGCCGGGCTTCTGGTATCTATATTAAAAAATAAGCCATACATAGCAGTGACAATAAAAGTTTATGGTTAAACCGTGGTTTTCAATTATTCCCCTGGCTATTGCACGGCATTAGTGTATAATTAGACTGGAGTATATCCAATGGACGTTATTAATCGAACGAATACGCATCGATGCGTGATCGCACGAGCCCATTGCGGCACGGCGAACAATGAAATTAGCCGAGTCTATATAAGTCAATAAACAATGGAAAATTGCGTCGAAAAAATTGTGAAACATGTGCGTTTATGGATTTTCGAGTTCGGTGTCTAAAGATTTTCAAAAATTCAACTTCATATAAAGTTTGTAAGTAACGGCCCGGAACAGAGGCATTTGCTTAATTGAGAAAGCATTTCTAAACAGCACGCCCGAATAAAATCCCTAATACATCCCTAATACATATCTCGTAGATGTGGTAATCCGAAAATATTATAGTCCTAAAAGGCGAGCAATGCAACGAAAAATTGTATTTGTCTACTTAAATCATACTATCAATCTCCGAATATATATACTCAAATCACAAAAATATATATTAATTTATATACAAAGTTATAATTGGATTAGATTATATTTATAGATATAGAAGTCTTTACGATTGCACAAATATAAGGTAATTCTTTATGTACATATACATAGCATATGTAGTAAAGAAAACGCTTGTCTGATGCAAATATTCAGCATATTACAAAATGAATCTTATTTATTGAATT